>CAXIIO010001204.1:0-24971 GCA_964028335.1 Altica lythri
CTTTGGAAACGTAAATCGGTTTTAAAATCCTGTGCAATTTCTCGCACTAAACGTTGGAAAGGTAATTTTCGGATCAAAAGCTCAGTACTTTTCTGATAACGTCTGATTTCACGAAGAGCTACAGTTCCGGGACGGTAACGATGTGGTTTTTTAACGCCACCAGTAGCTGGAGCACTCTTACGAGCTGCTTTTGTAGCTAATTGTTTTCTGGGAGCTTTACCTCCGGTTGATTTACGAGCCGTTTGCTTTGTACGTGCCATTATTATTACAAATTATTCAAAAAAAAAATTTATAAGAACAGCGCCAACGACGACTTGATACTAACAATAGTAGAGTTCGAATGAATTTAATTTTGTTTTGGTCTGCTCTTTTATCACCTCGATCTGGTCGCTGATTGGTCGAGAGGTGGAGCTTAGCCAACAAAAAGCCGTACTCTCAAGGAGAAACTACAGTCAACGTGCAGTGTTTGTTCGTAACGAATCTTACTTGCAGTTTTAATCAATTCGTTTTTATTTAATATGACAGGCCGAGGTAAAGGTGGAAAAGGTCTTGGTAAAGGGGGTGCTAAACGTCACCGTAAAGTATTACGTGATAATATCCAAGGTATTACCAAACCTGCCATTAGAAGATTGGCACGTAGAGGTGGTGTCAAACGTATATCTGGTCTTATCTATGAAGAAACCAGAGGAGTACTGAAAGTATTTTTGGAAAATGTAATCAGAGATGCTGTAACTTATACAGAACATGCTAAAAGGAAAACCGTCACAGCCATGGATGTTGTTTATGCATTAAAAAGACAGGGACGTACTTTGTATGGTTTTGGAGGTTAAAAATATTTAACTTGATAATCGTCAATATTGTCAACTATCATCTAAATATATTGTTAAACAATAAAATAAAACATCGGTTCTTTTCAGAACCACAAAAATTAAATTTATCAATGATAAAAATTTCATAAACTAAACAAAACAAACAAACGATTTATTTTTCTTTTTGGCTTTTACTACAATCAGTTAATTTTAATTAAAATTAAAAGATTCTATATCAATAATGTAAACTATTTTACTTTTATACATTAATTAAACGGATAATTATTATAATTTTTTTTAAGTTAGATTATTATTTTTTGTTAAATTATAAAATCACACACACATAATACTGACCATCTTATGAAAGATACTGTTTGTTAAGATATTTAATTTAAAACAGCTTTTGTTTTTTTTTTGTCTTTTATTCATTCATATCAATCCTAGTTAAGAAGAATAATAAAGGAACATCCCAATTTTGGATATGTTATTTTTTAAATGCTAATAATATGTTTTTATTTTGTTTTCTCTATTATTCTACAAGTCTATCTAAACGAAACCACAGTTCAGTTTAATTTTTATATACTTACTTAAAAAACAAAACGTTTATATATCGATTTAATTAAAATAATTATAACTTTTCTCTATCATATATATATATTCACATATAGATTGTGGCCCTTAAAAGGGCCGAGTATTATTTGATATGATATTAATATTGTATTAAATTAGGCTTTCTTTTCAGTTTTCTTGGGTAAAAGAACAGCTTGTATATTTGGTAAAACACCACCTTGTGCAATTGTAACACCAGACAGAAGTTTATTTAATTCTTCGTCGTTACGAATTGCCAATTGCAAATGTCTAGGAATAATACGAGTTTTCTTGTTGTCACGAGCAGCATTACCCGCCAATTCTAGTACTTCAGCAGCTAAATATTCCATGACAGCAGCCAAATAAACTGGTGCACCAGCTCCAACACGTTCAGCATAATTTCCTTTTCTCAACAGACGATGAATACGTCCAACGGGAAATTGTAAACCAGCACGGTTTGATCGTGACTTTGCCTTTCCTTTAACTTTTCCACCTTTACCACGTCCGGACATTTTTCTTTATATATAGTTGTACAAAAAGAGACAACACACTCTACTCTTACACGAAACGTTATGAAAATTTCTATAATCTACCAACAAATTTATAGTAACGAGTATAGCCAATAGCGTACAGCGCACATGCCGTAACGCAGTGGGTGGAGCCTATTGAAGAAACGCAACTTTATTATAATATGCCTTGTAAGTCGGCGGCACCACACAGTTAACGTTATACTTTGGTACCGTTTAACAGTAAATATGCCACCAAAAACAAGCGGAAAAGCTGCGAAAAAAGCCGGCAAGGCACAAAAAAATATTTCTAAAGGTGATAAGAAGAAGAGACGAAAGAGGAAGGAAAGTTATGCCATTTACATCTACAAAGTTTTGAAACAAGTACATCCTGACACCGGTATTTCCAGTAAAGCCATGAGTATCATGAACAGTTTTGTTAATGATATTTTTGAACGTATTGCAGCAGAAGCTTCCCGTTTAGCACACTACAATAAACGTTCTACGATTACCAGTAGAGAAATTCAAACTGCAGTTCGTCTATTACTTCCTGGTGAATTGGCTAAACACGCAGTCAGTGAAGGAACAAAAGCTGTTACTAAATATACAAGCTCCAAGTAATTTACATAATTAATTGGACAAATTTGCAATACAAAACGGTTCTTTTCAGAACCACAATATATTTATATTTTATTAATGAATAAAAACCATTTTATTATCTATATCCAAAAACTTTGAGAAAAATTTGTTGAAATGTCAAATTTGTTCTCTTAAAAATTAAATTATCAGTATCTTTAAAACTGTAAAATGTTACAGTCGTATTAAATAAGTAATTTCATTCTTTCTGATGTTCATTTTTGAATCATTAAAACTATTTATGATATTAGAAATTGTTGGTTAGCAACAATGAAACGACTAAGTGGACTCTTTTAAATTATCCTACGTTTTGGGTTTAGATGGAAAGTTTTACGTTTTGACGCTATTTGAGCTCATCTGCAGGGATTTAGATGGAAAAGTTTTACGTTTCGAACATATTTGAAACTGTTTTTTTAAACTTTTTTAGTTCATCTTCAATGATTTAGTTGGAAAGTTTTACGTTTCGAACCTATAAAAGTTCATCTTCAGGGATTTAGATGAAAAGTTTTACGTTTCGAACCTATAAGAGTTTATCTTTAGGGATTTAGAAAGAAAAGTTTTACGTTTTGACCCTATTTGATGTCATCTTCAGAGATGTAGATGGAAAAGTTTACTTTTATTTGTACAATACTTATAGTGTTATATAACTTGTAAAAAAACAAAAACATTTTCTTTAAAATTGCAGTTAGTTAAAAAAATACAAACAAAAGTACAAGAAATCCCAATAGATGTCGCTACATGCTTGAAATTTATTTAATTTATGTATTTTATAATTCTTGTTTAATTTTAGCTAATATCATTACAATTATTTTGTCAAAATGTATGATTAATCAGATAAATCGTTATTTTATATGTAAAATAATTGATAATAATAGAAACCTTAGTAAGAAATGTCTCTTTTTGAAGTATAGTATGAGGGAATGATGACAAAAATATATAAAAAAATAGAGATGTGTACCCTGTATACCCTAATTGTTTCTATAGATTTCCACATATAACTTTTTAATTAATATCATATATTAATAAACAATCAATTTTAACTTGTTCAATCACTTTGTAAAAAGTTTTAAGAGTATCTAGAATAGGTCGAACCGAAATAAAACTGTATAAAATTTAGCGTTAGTTGAATAATTATGCTTAAAAAATGATTTAACGAAAGAAATCTTTTATGTTGGATGAAATTTTTCAGTTGTAAAAACGGTAAATAGTGTCATAGAAGATGGAAAATTCCTTACAAAAACGTATTGTTTAATAAACTTTTTCTGTGTTTCACAAAATGCCTAGCTTTATTTTACCTACTTTTTTCATATAAGATAAAACAATTGGCAATTAAAATATCACATAGATGACAGATAAATAATTATAAAACCTATTAGAAAATAGATTGTTTAAATAAATTTTACTTTTAAGGATAAATTAGTGTTTATTATAAAAAGTTCTTTTCTAAACCAACGTTTTAACAGATATTCGAATAGTGTGATAATGGTTGAACATGGTATATTACAATCTTACGTAAGTTTTTATTCTAGGTAGATAAATTAAAAATTATATAACAATATCAAAATAGATAGTTGAATTTTTACATTTATAAATGTAAAAAATAATTTGTTTTATTGAAATTGAACATTATAACGGCTTAATCCGAACATTCGAGCTGAATCATTACATAGCAGTTTTTGAGCTGATTTCAAGACAATATTTTCAAGTGTGCTATTAAAATTTTTGCAGCATACTAAAATTTGGACTTTCTATTTGACTTTCTTAGTTTATTGTTGATGTGGGTTTTTTCAAAATACCTCAGGTCGGTGAAAAAGAAAACGATGTTAACATGACTATCGCTCTGTGGTAGCGCCACTTTAGTTTCATGAACTCAAAGTGCAACCATTCAGTCTTCGGTCCGACCACACTAACCGACTACTCGGTGTTCGTGTAATTTTTGGCAAATAGTTGCTGAACACTTGTTTCAGTAACTTTTGAGTGTAAACTCAGTGATTTCCTGTGAATAGTGAGCATTTGATGAGAACATCGGAAGGTAAGAGTTTTTTAGATAATAAAACAAAAAAAATCCACCGAGACAGCTCGGTGGAAAAGAAAACTTTTAAGCGGTATTGTAAAGTTATTGCTATAAACAGCGCCGTTGACAAAAATAGGGGTTTAAGCACTGAATCAACATCTATTTTACCTGACATTAAAACTAATAACACTATGACTGACACAAACTCTATTGAAGACGTTGACATGTTACAACAGACCGAAAATACTGACAATGAGGGTTTTCAAATCCCCAATAAAACATGTAAAGTTCCTGAGGCTACAACCTCAGTGACCGCTACAAAAAATAAATTTGGACTCTTAAAAAACGACACAAAACAATTACCAAGCACCAGCAAAACGGTTGAAAAAACAAATAACATACAAACAAACGTAACAAACAAACAACCATGGATTCCACCCATAATAATAAAAGATAAAGTAAGTAATTATACAGCTTTCACAACAGAAATAAGAAATAACCTGGGACACAATGATTTTCTAATTAAATTTCTTAGAACCCAAATTAAAATAATAACAAAAACCAACGCTGACAGACTGAAACTTTTAAATACTTTTCAACAAGAACAAATTAACGGGTATTCTTTCACTCCGAAAGAATGCAAAGAGAAAAAAATTGTACTAAAAGCCGCCCCAGGTATGGATTTAGAAGATCTTAAAGAAGATCTCAAAAACCAAAATATAACACCGACAAATATCATAAATATGAAAGGCAAATCAGGACCATCGTACTCCTACTTAGTGTCAATGCCTAATGACACAGACATTAATAACATTAAAACAAACGTGACATGTTTAAATAATTTAAAAATTTCGTGGGAAAAATACGCGAAAAAAAATAATTACACTCAGTGCCATAGATGCCAAATCTTTGGACACGGAGAAAAATACTGTTTTTCAGCGCCCAAGTGCGTTAAATGCGCGGGCATTCACTTAACAAGTGAATGCCAATTAATTAAAAGCGAAATAAGTAAACCTAAATGCGCGAACTGTGGGGGCGAACACACAGCAAACTACACTCAATGTCCTGCACTATTAAAATATCTAGAATCTAAACAAAACAACAATAATAGACAAAAAACAAATAACGAACCTAAAAAATTTAATAGCAACTTTGTAAAATCGACAATAAGCTACAGCCAAATGGCTAATCCCGCGGCAGCCGCGCCTCAAATTGCGTCAACCAGCGCAACTACTAATATAAATTCGAACAACGCTAACTTAAACAACGATAACGTTAACACATTCACGGAACTAATCGGTGAATTAAACGAACTTAATAATATAATAGACATAGCTAAAATGATTAAAATTATTCGCGAGATGAAAAACGAATTAAAAAATTGCACTGGCAATCTGGAGAGATTAACAATCTTTGCCAGATACGCTGAACAGATGTAAAAAATTATTTTCGATTGCTTAAACAAAAAACTAAAAATCATGTTTTGGAACGCACACAGCCTTAAAAATAAAATTAATGAACTACGTAAAGTTATAAACAATAATAAATTCGACATAATATATATCTGCGAAACCCATTACTGCGGCAATAAATTACCAGCCAACATTAAAAATTATGTAAAAATTGTTAAAAACCGAATTAATAACCAAAACCCATTAGACCAGACTTTACGAGGAGGACAATTAATGTACGTAAACAAAGACATAAACTTTCTTGAAATAAATAATATCAACACAGGTATAGAAAACATAACAATAAGACTAGACAATGACGTGGTAATCTCTGGTATTTACGTTAGGGAAACATTTAACGAAAACGACATTTTAAATATCACAAATCTTAGTAATAAAACTGTAATTATGGGAGATTTTAATTCTCGACATACAATTTGGAATAACCCGACAAATAATCCTAACGGATCAAAACTTTTAAACATTTTAATAGATAATGGACTAGACATTAATTACACCGATTTACCTACGTTTTGTAACACACGTGGACATATATCATATATAGATCTAATACTGACAAAAAATTACAACATTACAACACCATACACACTACTAGACTTGAATTCTGACCACAGACCGGTAACTTTTAACACAGAAACAATAAATATACGTAAAACACACAGAAATATTAAAAACTTTGATAAAGCTGACTGGACTAATTATCAGAACCACATACACAGAAATCTACACATGAACAATAACCTCATAACAACTGAACAAATAGACAATCAAATAACACACATAACAGAAACAATAAAAACAGCTTCTTCTCTTTTTATACCTCTAAAAAGAGAAGCTGAATGCAAATACACGATAGATATAAATAATGCAAGACTTGAAAGAAACAGACTAAGACGAATATTCCAAAGACAACCTACACGACAAAATAAAATACAATTAGACATTGCCATAGACTACTACAAACAACTACTGGACTCATACGTGAACGAAAAATACAAACAAGACATAGAGATAAAAGTAAAAAACAAGCAAAATATTTGGCAATTAATAAAAGCTAAAAAACAATCCAACGGCTTCTACATACCACCACTAGAAGCTAATAACAGACAAATATATAATGACGAAGAGAAAACACAAACTTTTGCGGACCAACTTATCGAAAACAGTAATATTACTAGACATTTATCAGACGTTGACACAATAACTGAAGTAAACGAACTAGTTAACGCTTTTCAAAACGCAGACAATATAAATACAACAATCAGAATTACACCACATAACATATACCATATAATTCGAAAAACCAGACCTTACAAAGCTCCTGGGCATGACGACATTCAAAACAAAGAACTTAAAAAACTACCACGGAAAGCGCTAGTAGCACTCTACTACGTGTATAATGCATGCTTAAAACAACAGTATTTTCCCACGAGCTGGAAGAAGGCTGAAATTCTTCCATTCCATAAACCAGGAAAAAATTCAAAACTGCCTGAAAACTACAGGCCAATCAGTCTTCTGCCAGCACTGGGGAAGGTACTTGAACGTATTATACACCAAGAGTTAAACAATTTTATATACGACAATGACAAAATCATTGACGAACAATTTGGGTTCAGAAATGGCCACTCAACGGTACTACAGCTTGCACGAATCACAAATACAATAACTAAAAATTTTAACATAAAATATACTACATCAATGGTTACACTCGATTTAGAGAAGGCTTTTGATGTAGTATGGCACGAAGGCCTTATTTTCAAAATGCTCAAACTTAAAATTCCACCTTGGATTACTAAAATCATTTATTCTTCTATTTCAAACAGAACCTTCCAGGTGAAAATAAACGGTAAAAAATCTCTTGAAACTACAATGCAAGCCGGAGTGCCGCAGGGTTCAACTCTGAGCCCTACACTTTTTAATATTTACTTTAACGACATCCCGAAAAATAATAATACTGACTTAGCGCTTTTCGCCGACGACACAGCTATAATAGCCTCTTCAAAACAAACAAAACTAGCACAACTTAAAATTAAAAGACACCTTAAAGACTTTACAAAATATTGTAAAAAATGGAAAATTAAAATAAATGCAGACAAATGTAAACTCATAAACTTTAATAAAAAACGGACTTTAGCAAGACTTGACATAATTAAAATTGACAATGTAACAATTGAACCAGAACAACATGTTAAATACCTTGGAGTAACTCTAGATAGAAAACTTAATTATAGGGAACATATCAATAACACCATTAAAAAGGCAAATACAGCCAAAAGCCTTATATCCCCATACCTGTCTCGTTTTACTCCAATTAACGAACGCAAAAAAACAGAACTATACAAAGCCTATGTTAGATCAATTCTATCATACGCCTCTCCCATTTGGATTAACGCAAGCAATAGCAACCTAGACAAACTAATAAGAATTGAAAATGCCCAACTTCGAAAAATACTAAACTTAAAAACCTATCAAATCTCAAATAAAAACTTACGCGACTATTTTAAAACAACTCACAAATTAACACCTATTGGACATCAAATGTACAAAGACCTTGTAAAACTCATACAAACAAAGAAAGACATTTCACCCTTAACAAATAACCTAGGAGCTGAAAACCATGACAATATACCCTACGCCAGGCTACGACACCCACTTATACACCAAAAAATACTTGACAGACTAGTATAAACAAACAAAAATACAACCAAAAAAACAGAAAAACATAAAAAACAAAAAAAAAAACAAAAAACACAAAACCAAAAAAAAAAAATAAAAAACACTAACACCCAAAAAACAAAAAAAAAAAAAAAAATACTAACACCAATCATTTATAGATACTTATATATACTTACACTTATTATTAAAATAATAAATAAAACAATATCAAAACTGTTCTAGTGCTGACAAAACATCAGCTACTAGTAACAAAGATTATTTATACTAATGATAAAATGGTAAAAACAAAAGTAAACAAATAAAAATAAAAATAAATTTCCTTTTCCTTTCCACAACTACTTCTTATCGGAAAAACCGAAAACCAAAATAAAATACATACTTATCCTCTACATAGAGAGATAGAAAATTTATATAATGATAATTCTATTATTTATATGATGATGAAAGTAAGGTTTATATAGTGATAAATGGGTACAAGATGATGAAGGGCGACAACAGCGTCAACTTATATTTTATATAATGATGAATACAATTATTTATATGATGATGATGAGGTTTTTATATAGTGATGACATACATCTATATAATGGTAAAAAAGCAATAAAAACGACAACGTTTTAACCACAAACAACCACAACAACTAAATATAACAGCTCCGGAGCCAAAAACCGGAGCTACAAAAATAATCCAAAAGGAAAGTAATAACAAATGATAAAACTAATAAGTCTGGTTGAAAGGTACAGACCGAAAATGTGAGTAGCAGAATATTAATTACATAATTATATATTAAAGGCTATCTACATTATTATTATTATTATTATTATTATTATTATTATTATTATATATTTTTGGCGCATTTTATTTAAACACAATTCGAGATAAATTCTCAGTGATTCAGTGAAAAAATAAAAATTTATACATAACTATGGCCGATACAGATAACCAGAATTCGGCAACTTCTGCAACGACCGGTGCCAATGCATCTCAGATCTCTTCTTCATCAAAAAAAGAGAAAAAAAATAAAAATCCAAGAAGTAAACCTTCTCATCCACCTACATCTGAAATGGTCAATAACGCTATTAAAGGACTAAAAGAGAGAGGTGGATCGTCGCTTCAAGCTATCAAAAAATATATAACAGCAAATTACAAAGTTGACGCTGAAAAAGTTGCGCCTTTCATCAAAAAGTACTTAAAATCTGCTGTAGTATCAGGATCTCTGGTCCAAACTAAAGGAAAGGGTGCATCAGGTTCATTTAAACTTGCATCAGCTGCATCCACTGGATCGATCAAAAGTACTAGTGCCACTGGTGAAAAGAAAAAGGCTTCTGGTGCAAAACCCAAAAAAGCTGCAACTGTAAAACGATCTAGTTTAGCAACTGGAGATAAAACTAAACCGGCTAAGAAATCAATCAAAGCGAAAAAATCACCAATAAAAGCTGCTAAACCGAAAAAAGACGAAAAGAAAACACCATCTGCTGCTAAAACTACATCGACTACAACTGCAAAATCACCGATTAAAGCCAAAAAATCAGCTAAAGGTCCAACTAAAAAACCAAAGGCACCAAAACCAAAAACTGCCAAAACTCCTACTTCACCTAAAGCCAGGAAGGCAGCATCACCTAAAAAGAAGAAATAAACACGAAATATTTATATATCATCGTTGTTTATGTGGTATCATCCTTCAATAAACTGTTATTATAAACAAATGGCCCTTTTGAGGGCCACAAAATTATTCAATTTTAATAATGATAGAATAAAAATAATAATTATAATAATAATAAAACAAAAACCGTATAAGTTGATAAGTTTGATACAAGTTTTAAAAATTTTAAATTGTAAAAAAAAAAAAATTATTTATCATTCAATTAGATTTTCTTTTGTACGAATTTAGCTAAATATTAAAACAAAAATGAATATATATATATATATATATATATATATATATATGTATTGTGCTTCTTAAAGATTTTCTAAGTGGAAACGCAATAAATCACAACAAAATATAACAATATTTGTTTTTATATAAAAACATTTTTTTTTATCAACAAATCATTTTAGCAAATATTTATTTTATTATACGTTTACTTTTTTTTTACGTTATTAGACTAGAATGACATTTATTATCATTCAATTTCAAATTGCATTCCAAATTTGCAAATTAATAAATAAATTATACATGTGTTAGTTTTTTTTTTGTCGAACATTATAAAATAATAATAATATTATGGCCCTGAAAAGGGCCGAGTATTTACTAATTTGACAACGAATAAAAAATTTAAGCCTTCTTTTCAGTTTTCTTGGGTAAAAGAACAGCTTGTATATTTGGTAAAACACCACCTTGTGCAATTGTAACACCAGACAGAAGTTTATTTAATTCTTCGTCGTTACGAATTGCCAATTGCAAATGTCTAGGAATAATACGAGTTTTCTTGTTATCACGAGCAGCATTACCCGCCAATTCTAGTACTTCAGCAGCTAAATATTCCATGACAGCAGCCAAATAAACTGGTGCACCAGCTCCAACACGTTCAGCATAATTTCCTTTTCTCAACAGACGATGAATACGTCCAACGGGAAACTGTAAACCAGCACGAGTTGATCGTGTCTTTGCCTTTCCTTTAACTTTGCCTCCTTTACCACGTCCGGACATTTTCACTTAGTTACAGACAGATAGACAGAAAAAGAACTGAGGAATACTCTCCACGGTGCAAAGAGATATGAAAATATTTACTATGTACCAACAAATTTATACTAACGAGTGTAGCCAATAGCGTACAGCGCACATGCCATAACGCAGTGGGTGGAGCCTATTGAAGAAACGGAACTTTATTATAAATATGCCTCGTAAGGTAGAGACACCGCTTAGTTGACGTTATACTTTGTATCGTTTAATAGTAAATATGCCACCAAAAACAAGCGGAAAAGCTGCAAAAAAAGCCGGAAAGGCACAAAAAAATATTTCTAAAGGAGATAAAAAGAAGAGACGAAAGAGGAAGGAAAGTTATGCCATTTACATCTACAAAGTTTTGAAACAAGTACATCCTGACACCGGTATTTCCAGTAAAGCTATGAGTATCATGAACAGTTTTGTTAATGATATTTTCGAACGTATTGCAGCTGAAGCTTCACGTTTAGCACATTACAATAAACGTTCTACGATTACCAGTAGAGAAATTCAAACTGCAGTTCGTCTATTACTTCCTGGTGAATTGGCTAAACACGCAGTCAGTGAAGGAACAAAAGCTGTAACTAAATATACAAGTTCTAAATAATTTCATGTTTATTTACATAGCATTTACCTATTTCTTTTTAACAACAACAACGGTTCTTTTAAGAACCACAACATATACGTATATATATATAAAATGATAAAAATTATAATTAAATTGTATTAGATTTTATTATTAATGACAAGATCTATTACAGTATAAAAATTATATAATTTTTTTATTAAAATATTGAAACAAAAAAAAAGAATATAATTACTGAATTTTTAAATAATTAACAATAAAATATTAAAGAAAGAAAGAAATAAATAAATAAATAAATAATACAAATTTTATAGTAAATAGCATACAAATTATTAATTATATCCTCAAATATTTTATAAATAATCCAAAATATATTCTACAAATAATACAAATTGAATAAACAACAAAAAAATGACATTTTTTTTATTTTTACATCTTTTATTTTCTGAAACAACTGACTATTATCTGTTATAATATATTTAACTTAGTGAAGTTTAGGTTGCAAAAATTAAGTAACTATTAAATTTTATCATAATTAATAAAATATACTTGTGGTTCTGAAAAGAACCGTTGTTGTTATTTATATAAAAAAAAATCCCTGTTTAGGCACGTTCTCCACGAATTCTTCTAGCCAATTGAATGTCTTTAGGCATTATAGTTACACGTTTAGCATGGATGGCACACAAATTTGTATCTTCAAAAAGACCAACCAAGTAAGCTTCACTGGCTTCTTGAAGAGCCATTACAGCGGAACTTTGGAAACGTAAATCGGTTTTAAAATCCTGTGCAATTTCTCGCACTAAACGTTGGAAAGGTAATTTTCGGATCAAAAGCTCAGTACTTTTCTGATAACGTCTGATTTCACGAAGAGCTACAGTTCCGGGACGGTAACGATGTGGTTTTTTAACGCCACCAGTAGCTGGAGCACTCTTACGAGCTGCTTTTGTAGCTAATTGTTTTCTGGGAGCTTTACCTCCGGTTGATTTACGAGCCGTTTGCTTTGTACGTGCCATTATTATTACAAATTATTCAAAAAAAAAATTTATAAGAACAGCGCCAACGACGACTTGATACTAACAATAGTAGAGTTCGAATGAATTTAATTTTGTTTTGGTCTGCTCTTTTATCACCTCGATCTGGTCGCTGATTGGTCGAGAGGTGGAGCTTAGCCAACAAAAAGCCGTACTCTCAAGGAGAAACTACAGTCAACGTGCAGTGTTTGTTCGTAACGAATCTTACTTGCAGTTTTAATCAATTCGTTTTTATTTAATATGACAGGCCGAGGTAAAGGTGGAAAAGGTCTTGGTAAAGGGGGTGCTAAACGTCACCGTAAAGTATTACGTGATAATATCCAAGGTATTACCAAACCTGCCATTAGAAGATTGGCACGTAGAGGTGGTGTCAAACGTATATCTGGTCTTATCTATGAAGAAACCAGAGGAGTACTGAAAGTATTTTTGGAAAATGTAATCAGAGATGCTGTAACTTATACAGAACATGCTAAAAGGAAAACCGTCACAGCCATGGATGTTGTTTATGCATTAAAAAGACAGGGACGTACTTTGTATGGTTTTGGAGGTTAAAAATATTTAACTTGATAATCGTCAATATTGTCAACTATCATCTAAATATATTGTTAAACAATAAAATAAAACATCGGTTCTTTTCAGAACCACAAAAATTAAATTTATCAATGATAAAAATTTCATAAACTAAACAAAACAAACAAACGATTTATTTTTCTTTTTGGCTTTTACTACAATCAGTTAATTTTAATTAAAATTAAAAGATTCTATATCAATAATGTAAACTATTTTACTTTTATACATTAATTAAACGGATAATTATTATAATTTTTTTTAAGTTAGATTATTATTTTTTGTTAAATTATAAAATCACACACACATAATACTGACCATCTTATGAAAGATACTGTTTGTTAAGATATTTAATTTAAAACAGCTTTTGTTTTTTTTTTGTCTTTTATTCATTCATATCAATCCTAGTTAAGAAGAATAATAAAGGAACATCCCAATTTTGGATATGTTATTTTTTAAATGCTAATAATATGTTTTTATTTTGTTTTCTCTATTATTCTACAAGTCTATCTAAACGAAACCACAGTTCAGTTTAATTTTTATATACTTACTTAAAAAACAAAACGTTTATATATCGATTTAATTAAAATAATTATAACTTTTCTCTATCATATATATATATTCACATATAGATTGTGGCCCTTAAAAGGGCCGAGTATTATTTGATATGATATTAATATTGTATTAAATTAGGCTTTCTTTTCAGTTTTCTTGGGTAAAAGAACAGCTTGTATATTTGGTAAAACACCACCTTGTGCAATTGTAACACCAGACAGAAGTTTATTTAATTCTTCGTCGTTACGAATTGCCAATTGCAAATGTCTAGGAATAATACGAGTTTTCTTGTTGTCACGAGCAGCATTACCCGCCAATTCTAGTACTTCAGCAGCTAAATATTCCATGACAGCAGCCAAATAAACTGGTGCACCAGCTCCAACACGTTCAGCATAATTTCCTTTTCTCAACAGACGATGAATACGTCCAACGGGAAATTGTAAACCAGCACGGTTTGATCGTGACTTTGCCTTTCCTTTAACTTTTCCACCTTTACCACGTCCGGACATTTTTCTTTATATATAGTTGTACAAAAAGAGACAACACACTCTACTCTTACACGAAACGTTATGAAAATTTCTATAATCTACCAACAAATTTATAGTAACGAGTATAGCCAATAGCGTACAGCGCACATGCCGTAACGCAGTGGGTGGAGCCTATTGAAGAAACGCAACTTTATTATAATATGCCTTGTAAGTCGGCGGCACCACACAGTTAACGTTATACTTTGGTACCGTTTAACAGTAAATATGCCACCAAAAACAAGCGGAAAAGCTGCGAAAAAAGCCGGCAAGGCACAAAAAAATATTTCTAAAGGTGATAAGAAGAAGAGACGAAAGAGGAAGGAAAGTTATGCCATTTACATCTACAAAGTTTTGAAACAAGTACATCCTGACACCGGTATTTCCAGTAAAGCCATGAGTATCATGAACAGTTTTGTTAATGATATTTTTGAACGTATTGCAGCAGAAGCTTCCCGTTTAGCACACTACAATAAACGTTCTACGATTACCAGTAGAGAAATTCAAACTGCAGTTCGTCTATTACTTCCTGGTGAATTGGCTAAACACGCAGTCAGTGAAGGAACAAAAGCTGTTACTAAATATACAAGCTCCAAGTAATTTACATAATTAATTGGACAAATTTGCAATACAAAACGGTTCTTTTCAGAACCACAATATATTTATATTTTATTAATGAATAAAAACCATTTTATTATCTATATCCAAAAACTTTGAGAAAAATTTGTTGAAATGTCAAATTTGTTCTCTTAAAAATTAAATTATCAGTATCTTTAAAACTGTAAAATGTTACAGTCGTATTAAATAAGTAATTTCATTCTTTCTGATGTTCATTTTTGAATCATTAAAACTATTTATGATATTAGAAATTGTTGGTTAGCAACAATGAAACGACTAAGTGGACTCTTTTAAATTATCCTACGTTTTGGGTTTAGATGGAAAGTTTTACGTTTTGACGCTATTTGAGCTCATCTGCAGGGATTTAGATGGAAAAGTTTTACGTTTCGAACATATTTGAAACTGTTTTTTTAAACTTTTTTAGTTCATCTTCAATGATTTAGTTGGAAAGTTTTACGTTTCGAACCTATAAAAGTTCATCTTCAGGGATTTAGATGAAAAGTTTTACGTTTCGAACCTATAAGAGTTTATCTTTAGGGATTTAGAAAGAAAAGTTTTACGTTTTGACCCTATTTGATGTCATCTTCAGAGATGTAGATGGAAAAGTTTACTTTTATTTGTACAATACTTATAGTGTTATATAACTTGTAAAAAAACAAAAACATTTTCTTTAAAATTGCAGTTAGTTAAAAAAATACAAACAAAAGTACAAGAAATCCCAATAGATGTCGCTACATGCTTGAAATTTATTTAATTTATGTATTTTATAATTCTTGTTTAATTTTAGCTAATATCATTACAATTATTTTGTCAAAATGTATGATTAATCAGATAAATCGTTATTTTATATGTAAAATAATTGATAATAATAGAAACCTTAGTAAGAAATGTCTCTTTTTGAAGTATAGTATGAGGGAATGATGACAAAAATATATAAAAAAATAGAGATGTGTACCCTGTATACCCTAATTGTTTCTATAGATTTCCACATATAACTTTTTAATTAATATCATATATTAATAAACAATCAATTTTAACTTGTTCAATCACTTTGTAAAAAGTTTTAAGAGTATCTAGAATAGGTCGAACCGAAATAAAACTGTATAAAATTTAGCGTTAGTTGAATAATTATGCTTAAAAAATGATTTAACGAAAGAAATCTTTTATGTTGGATGAAATTTTTCAGTTGTAAAAACGGTAAATAGTGTCATAGAAGATGGAAAATTCCTTACAAAAACGTATTGTTTAATAAACTTTTTCTGTGTTTCACAAAATGCCTAGCTTTATTTTACCTACTTTTTTCATATAAGATAAAACAATTGGCAATTAAAATATCACATAGATGACAGATAAATAATTATAAAACCTATTAGAAAATAGATTGTTTAAATAAATTTTACTTTTAAGGATAAATTAGTGTTTATTATAAAAAGTTCTTTTCTAAACCAACGTTTTAACAGATATTCGAATAGTGTGATAATGGTTGAACATGGTATATTACAATCTTACGTAAGTTTTTATTCTAGGTAGATAAATTAAAAATTATATAACAATATCAAAATAGATAGTTGAATTTTTACATTTATAAATGTAAAAAATAATTTGTTTTATTGAAATTGAACATTATAACGGCTTAATCCGAACATTCGAGCTGAATCATTACATAGCAGTTTTTGAGCTGATTTCAAGACAATATTTTCAAGTGTGCTATTAAAATTTTTGCAGCATACTAAAATTTGGACTTTCTATTTGACTTTCTTAGTTTATTGTTGATGTGGGTTTTTTCAAAATACCTCAGGTCGGTGAAAAAGAAAACGATGTTAACATGACTATCGCTCTGTGGTAGCGCCACTTTAGTTTCATGAACTCAAAGTGCAACCATTCAGTCTTCGGTCCGACCACACTAACCGACTACTCGGTGTTCGTGTAATTTTTGGCGCATTTTATTTAAACACAATTCGAGATAAATTCTCAGTGATTCAGTGAAAAAATAAAAATTTATACATAACTATGGCCGATACAGATAACCAGAATTCGGCAACTTCTGCAACGACCGGTGCCAATGCATCTCAGATCTCTTCTTCATCAAAAAAAGAGAAAAAAAATAAAAATCCAAGAAGTAAACCTTCTCATCCACCTACATCTGAAATGGTCAATAACGCTATTAAAGGACTAAAAGAGAGAGGTGGATCGTCGCTTCAAGCTATCAAAAAATATATAACAGCAAATTACAAAGTTGACGCTGAAAAAGTTGCGCCTTTCATCAAAAAGTACTTAAAATCTGCTGTAGTATCAGGATCTCTGGTCCAAACTAAAGGAAAGGGTGCATCAGGTTCATTTAAACTTGCATCAGCTGCATCCACTGGATCGATCAAAAGTACTAGTGCCACTGGTGAAAAGAAAAAGGCTTCTGGTGCAAAACCCAAAAAAGCTGCAACTGTAAAACGATCTAGTTTAGCAACTGGAGATAAAACTAAACCGGCTAAGAAATCAATCAAAGCGAAAAAATCACCAATAAAAGCTGCTAAACCGAAAAAAGACGAAAAGAAAACACCATCTGCTGCTAAAACTACATCGACTACAACTGCAAAATCACCGATTAAAGCCAAAAAATCAGCTAAAGGTCCAACTAAAAAACCAAAGGCACCAAAACCAAAAACTGCCAAAACTCCTACTTCACCTAAAGCCAGGAAGGCAGCATCACCTAAAAAGAAGAAATAAACACGAAATATTTATATATCATCGTTGTTTATGTGGTATCATCCTTCAATAAACTGTTATTATAAACAAATGGCCCTTTTGAGGGCCACAAAATTATTCAATTTTAATAATGATAGAATAAAAATAATAATTATAATAATAATAAAACAAAAACCGTATAAGTTGATAAGTTTGATACAAGTTTTAAAAATTTTAAATTGTAAAAAAAAAAAAATTATTTATCATTCAATTAGATTTTCTTTTGTACGAATTTAGCTAAATATTAAAACAAAAATGAATATATATATATATATATATATATATATGTATTGTGCTTCTTAAAGATTTTCTAAGTGGAAACGCAATAAATCACAACAAAATATAACAATATTTGTTTTTATATAAAAACATTTTTTTTTATCAACAAATCATTTTAGCAAATATTTATTTTATTATACGTTTACTTTTTTTTTACGTTATTAGACTAGAATGACATTTATTATCATTCAATTTCAAATTGCATTCCAAATTTGCAAATTAATAAATAAATTATACATGTGTTAGTTTTTTTTTTGTCGAACATTATAAAATAATAATAATATTATGGCCCTGAAAAGGGCCGAGTATTTACTAATTTGACAACGAATAAAAAATTTAAGCCTTCTTTTCAGTTTTCTTGGGTAAAAGAACAGCTTGTATATTTGGTAAAACACCACCTTGTGCAATTGTAACACCAGACAGAAGTTTATTTAATTCTTCGTCGTTACGAATTGCCAATTGCAAATGTCTAGGAATAATACGAGTTTTCTTGTTATCACGAGCAGCATTACCCGCCAATTCTAGTACTTCAGCAGCTAAATATTCCATGACAGCAGCCAAATAAACTGGTGCACCAGCTCCAACACGTTCAGCATAATTTCCTTTTCTCAACAGACGATGAATACGTCCAACGGGAAACTGTAAACCAGCACGAGTTGATCGTGTCTTTGCCTTTCCTTTAACTTTGCCTCCTTTACCACGTCCGGACATTTTCACTTAGTTACAGACAGATAGACAGAAAAAGAACTGAGGAATACTCTCCACGGTGCAAAGAGATATGAAAATATTTACTATGTACCAACAAATTTATACTAACGAGTGTAGCCAATAGCGTACAGCGCACATGCCATAACGCAGTGGGTGGAGCCTATTGAAGAAACGGAACTTTATTATAAATATGCCTCGTAAGGTAGAGACACCGCTTAGTTGACGTTATACTTTGTATCGTTTAATAGTAAATATGCCACCAAAAACAAGCGGAAAAGCTGCAAAAAAAGCCGGAAAGGCACAAAAAAATATTTCTAAAGGAGATAAAAAGAAGAGACGAAAGAGGAAGGAAAGTTATGCCATTTACATCTACAAAGTTTTGAAACAAGTACATCCTGACACCGGTATTTCCAGTAAAGCTATGAGTATCATGAACAGTTTTGTTAATGATATTTTCGAACGTATTGCAGCTGAAGCTTCACGTTTAGCACATTACAATAAACGTTCTACGATTACCAGTAGAGAAATTCAAACTGCAGTTCGTCTATTACTTCCTGGTGAATTGGCTAAACACGCAGTCAGTGAAGGAACAAAAGCTGTAACTAAATATACAAGTTCTAAATAATTTCATGTTTATTTACATAGCATTTACCTATTTCTTTTTAACAACAACAACGGTTCTTTTAAGAACCACAACATATACGTATATATATATAAAATGATAAAAATTATAATTAAATTGTATTAGATTTTATTATTAATGACAAGATCTATTACAGTATAAAAATTATATAATTTTTTTATTAAAATATTGAAACAAAAAAAAAGAATATAATTACTGAATTTTTAAATAATTAACAATAAAATATTAAAGAAAGAAAGAAATAAATAAATAAATAAATAATACAAATTTTATAGTAAATAGCATACAAATTATTAATTATATCCTCAAATATTTTATAAATAATCCAAAATATATTCTACAAATAATACAAATTGAATAAACAACAAAAAAATGACATTTTTTTTATTTTTACATCTTTTATTTTCTGAAACAACTGACTATTATCTGTTATAATATATTTAACTTAGTGAAGTTTAGGTTGCAAAAATTAAGTAACTATTAAATTTTATCATAATTAATAAAATATACTTGTGGTTCTGAAAAGAACCGTTGTTGTTATTTATATAAAAAAAAATCCCTGTTTAGGCACGTTCTCCACGAATTCTTCTAGCCAATTGAATGTCTTTAGGCATTATAGTTACACGTTTAGCATGGATGGCACACAAATTTGTATCTTCAAAAAGACCAACCAAGTAAGCTTCACTGGCTTCTTGAAGAGCCATTACAGCGGAACTTTGGAAACGTAAATCGGTTTTAAAATCCTGTGCAATTTCTCGCACTAAACGTTGGAAAGGTAATTTTCGGATCAAAAGCTCAGTACTTTTCTGATAACGTCTGATTTCACGAAGAGCTACAGTTCCGGGACGGTAACGATGTGGTTTTTTAACGCCACCAGTAGCTGGAGCACTCTTACGAGCTGCTTTTGTAGCTAATTGTTTTCTGGGAGCTTTACCTCCGGTTGATTTACGAGCCGTTTGCTTTGTACGTGCCATTATTATTACAAATTATTCAAAAAAAAAATTTATAAGAACAGCGCCAACGACGACTTGATACTAACAATAGTAGAGTTCGAATGAATTTAATTTTGTTTTGGTCTGCTCTTTTATCACCTCGATCTGGTCGCTGATTGGTCGAGAGGTGGAGCTTAGCCAACAAAAAGCCGTACTCTCAAGGAGAAACTACAGTCAACGTGCAGTGTTTGTTCGTAACGAATCTTACTTGCAGTTTTAATCAATTCGTTTTTATTTAATATGACAGGCCGAGGTAAAGGTGGAAAAGGTCTTGGTAAAGGGGGTGCTAAACGTCACCGTAAAGTATTACGTGATAATATCCAAGGTATTACCAAACCTGCCATTAGAAGATTGGCACGTAGAGGTGGTGTCAAACGTATATCTGGTCTTATCTATGAAGAAACCAGAGGAGTACTGAAAGTATTTTTGGAAAATGTAATCAGAGATGCTGTAACTTATACAGAACATGCTAAAAGGAAAACCGTCACAGCCATGGATGTTGTTTATGCATTAAAAAGACAGGGACGTACTTTGTATGGTTTTGGAGGTTAAAAATATTTAACTTGATAATCGTCAATATTGTCAACTATCATCTAAATATATTGTTAAACAATAAAATAAAACATCGGTTCTTTTCAGAACCACAAAAATTAAATTTATCAATGATAAAAATTTCATAAACTAAACAAAACAAACAAACGATTTATTTTTCTTTTTGGCTTTTACTACAATCAGTTAATTTTAATTAAAATTAAAAGATTCTATATCAATAATGTAAACTATTTTACTTTTATACATTAATTAAACGGATAATTATTATAATTTTTTTTAAGTTAGATTATTATTTTTTGTTAAATTATAAAATCACACACACATAATACTGACCATCTTATGAAAGATACTGTTTGTTAAGATATTTAATTTAAAACAGCTTTTGTTTTTTTTTTGTCTTTTATTCATTCATATCAATCCTAGTTAAGAAGAATAATAAAGGAACATCCCAATTTTGGATATGTTATTTTTTAAATGCTAATAATATGTTTTTATTTTGTTTTCTCTATTATTCTACAAGTCTATCTAAACGAAACCACAGTTCAGTTTAATTTTTATATACTTACTTAAAAAACAAAACGTTTATATATCGATTTAATTAAAATAATTATAACTTTTCTCTATCATATATATATATTCACATATAGATTGTGGCCCTTAAAAGGGCCGAGTATTATTTGATATGATATTAATATTGTATTAAATTAGGCTTTCTTTTCAGTTTTCTTGGGTAAAAGAACAGCTTGTATATTTGGTAAAACACCACCTTGTGCAATTGTAACACCAGACAGAAGTTTATTTAATTCTTCGTCGTTACGAATTGCCAATTGCAAATGTCTAGGAATAATACGAGTTTTCTTGTTGTCACGAGCAGCATTACCCGCCAATTCTAGTACTTCAGCAGCTAAATATTCCATGACAGCAGCCAAATAAACTGGTGCACCAGCTCCAACACGTTCAGCATAATTTCCTTTTCTCAACAGACGATGAATACGTCCAACGGGAAATTGTAAACCAGCACGGTTTGATCGTGACTTTGCCTTTCCTTTAACTTTTCCACCTTTACCACGTCCGGACATTTTTCTTTATATATAGTTGTACAAAAAGAGACAACACACTCTACTCTTACACGAAACGTTATGAAAATTTCTATAATCTACCAACAAATTTATAGTAACGAGTATAGCCAATAGCGTACAGCGCACATGCCGTAACGCAGTGGGTGGAGCCTATTGAAGAAACGCAACTTTATTATAATATGCCTTGTAAGTCGGCGGCACCACACAGTTAACGTTATACTTTGGTACCGTTTAACAGTAAATATGCCACCAAAAACAAGCGGAAAAGCTGCGAAAAAAGCCGGCAAGGCACAAAAAAATATTTCTAAAGGTGATAAGAAGAAGAGACGAAAGAGGAAGGAAAGTTATGCCATTTACATCTACAAAGTTTTGAAACAAGTACATCCTGACACCGGTATTTCCAGTAAAGCCATGAGTATCATGAACAGTTTTGTTAATGATATTTTTGAACGTATTGCAGCAGAAGCTTCCCGTTTAGCACACTACAATAAACGTTCTACGATTACCAGTAGAGAAATTCAAACTGCAGTTCGTCTATTACTTCCTGGTGAATTGGCTAAACACGCAGTCAGTGAAGGAACAAAAGCTGTTACTAAATATACAAGCTCCAAGTAATTTACATAATTAATTGGACAAATTTGCAATACAAAACGGTTCTTTTCAGAACCACAATATATTTATATTTTATTAATGAATAAAAACCATTTTATTATCTATATCCAAAAACTTTGAGAAAAATTTGTTGAAATGTCAAATTTGTTCTCTTAAAAATTAAATTATCAGTATCTTTAAAACTGTAAAATGTTACAGTCGTATTAAATAAGTAATTTCATTCTTTCTGATGTTCATTTTTGAATCATTAAAACTATTTATGATATTAGAAATTGTTGGTTAGCAACAATGAAACGACTAAGTGGACTCTTTTAAATTATCCTACGTTTTGGGTTTAGATGGAAAGTTTTACGTTTTGACGCTATTTGAGCTCATCTGCAGGGATTTAGATGGAAAAGTTTTACGTTTCGAACATATTTGAAACTGTTTTTTTAAACTTTTTTAGTTCATCTTCAATGATTTAGTTGGAAAGTTTTACGTTTCGAACCTATAAAAGTTCATCTTCAGGGATTTAGATGAAAAGTTTTACGTTTCGAACCTATAAGAGTTTATCTTTAGGGATTTAGAAAGAAAAGTTTTACGTTTTGACCCTATTTGATGTCATCTTCAGAGATGTAGATGGAAAAGTTTACTTTTATTTGTACAATACTTATAGTGTTATATAACTTGTAAAAAAACAAAAACATTTTCTTTAAAATTGCAGTTAGTTAAAAAAATACAAACAAAAGTACAAGAAATCCCAATAGATGTCGCTACATGCTTGAAATTTATTTAATTTATGTATTTTATAATTCTTGTTTAATTTTAGCTAATATCATTACAATTATTTTGTCAAAATGTATGATTAATCAGATAAATCGTTATTTTATATGTAAAATAATTGATAATAATAGAAACCTTAGTAAGAAATGTCTCTTTTTGAAGTATAGTATGAGGGAATGATGACAAAAATATATAAAAAAATAGAGATGTGTACCCTGTATACCCTAATTGTTTCTATAGATTTCCACATATAACTTTTTAATTAATATCATATATTAATAAACAATCAATTTTAACTTGTTCAATCACTTTGTAAAAAGTTTTAAGAGTATCTAGAATAGGTCGAACCGAAATAAAACTGTATAAAATTTAGCGTTAGTTGAATAATTATGCTTAAAAAATGATTTAACGAAAGAAATCTTTTATGTTGGATGAAATTTTTCAGTTGTAAAAACGGTAAATAGTGTCATAGAAGATGGAAAATTCCTTACAAAAACGTATTGTTTAATAAACTTTTTCTGTGTTTCACAAAATGCCTAGCTTTATTTTACCTACTTTTTTCATATAAGATAAAACAATTGGCAATTAAAATATCACATAGATGACAGATAAATAATTATAAAACCTATTAGAAAATAGATTGTTTAAATAAATTTTACTTTTAAGGATAAATTAGTGTTTATTATAAAAAGTTCTTTTCTAAACCAACGTTTTAACAGATATTCGAATAGTGTGATAATGGTTGAACATGGTATATTACAATCTTACGTAAGTTTTTATTCTAGGTAGATAAATTAAAAATTATATAACAATATCAAAATAGATAGTTGAATTTTTACATTTATAAATGTAAAAAATAATTTGTTTTATTGAAATTGAACATTATAACGGCTTAATCCGAACATTCGAGCTGAATCATTACATAGCAGTTTTTGAGCTGATTTCAAGACAATATTTTCAAGTGTGCTATTAAAATTTTTGCAGCATACTAAAATTTGGACTTTCTATTTGACTTTCTTAGTTTATTGTTGATGTGGGTTTTTTCAAAATACCTCAGGTCGGTGAAAAAGAAAACGATGTTAACATGACTATCGCTCTGTGGTAGCGCCACTTTAGTTTCATGAACTCAAAGTGCAACCATTCAGTCTTCGGTCCGACCACACTAACCGACTACTCGGTGTTCGTGTAATTTTTGGCGCATTTTATTTAAACACAATTCGAGATAAATTCTCAGTGATTCAGTGAAAAAATAAAAATTTATACATAACTATGGCCGATACAGATAACCAGAATTCGGCAACTTCTGCAACGACCGGTGCCAATGCATCTCAGATCTCTTCTTCATCAAAAAAGAGAAA